>BMAO01037019.1:494315-526010 GCA_019973975.1 Trichonephila clavata
CCAGCGGCTATTAAAGATATACGGAACAAGTATTTCTAATTATAAAATGAATCGTATATATTTACTTTAAAGTACTTATATGTGTTATTTTTTTTCTTTTTTTTTTCTATAAAAAAAAGCTTTTTTTTCGTGAAATAATATAAAATTCTCTAACTAGGAATCTTATACGGTTTGACGAATGGTATTGCTTCCCTTACTGGAATCATAGCACCGAATGTGGTTGGAGCCCTTACAGCGAGTGGAGTAAGTATTCAGACACTTATAAAAAGATTCCATTTATTTGGAAATTTAACATTTTTATTAGATTGCTGGAATATAGTTAATTTACATTTTTAGACATGTTTCGTAAATTTTTAGACAAATAATCCATACTGTATTTACTCGAATTTTAGCAACGCTATTTATTGAGCGTTAATGCTACTGAAAATCAGGTGCGGCTTAGAATCGAAGTCAAACATTTGTTGGATGGGGGAATTGAGTTTCCGTCACTTAATTTAACCGTCCCTTATGTCCACTTGCATGGAATGACTTATCCCATTCCGCCATTTATCTCCAGTATTCAGTCTATCCTAAACATCGTTGTCTGCTTGTATTAAGGACATTTTTAATATGCTTTATTTTAATCACTTTAACCTCAAAGATATCTGTAGTAGTATCAAGACAACTTCACTGTGCCACAAGTATAAAAACAGTAGGCAGTTTTATATGCAGAAAATAGCGCAAGCAAAGCAGCGGTCACGGAAAATTGACAGGGATGAAACAAATATACATCGATGGCGTAAGCAAAATGATATAATTTTTGCTTGCAAATGTTGAACAGTCTTTACATTCTTTTATAGCGCATTCTTTTTAAAAGGAGAAATTCCAATAACTTACGGAGTTTGAACGGGGAAGGATTATCGGCTTTCGAGAAGGAGTATTTTCTTATCGCCCAATAGGAGCTCATGTGCAGCGGAACAGTTCCATAGTGATGGGAGTTAGGAAGCAGTATACCAACGAGCACCGAACAACTCGAAAAACTGGAAGTGGATGACGCAAGTTGATGTCAGCGTGTGGCGATCTACACCTGCTCCGCATGTTGGTGAATAATCGTACAGCCTCCTCAAAGCAGTTAGCCGCTCAATGGTCTACTTCTACAGGTGTACTCATGACGGATTTGTCAATTCATCGACGTCTGCTGCACCGTGGATTATGAGCAAGGGTGCCTTTCAACAGGATCCCCCTCATGGCAAATCATTGATGCCTGAGTCGGCAATGGGCTCATGAGCACAGACCCTGGCAAGCTGATTGGCACCAAGTTGTCTTTTCAGAAGAATCACGCTTCAATTTGTTTGACCATGATGGCTCGCATTCGAGTTAGATGCTATGCTCGTAAACGCTGCCTTCCAGAATGCGGTATGGAACGGTATAGTGGCCTAACACTCGGAGTTATGGTTTGTGGTGCGATTTCGTATCAGTAAGCAATAGGTATGCCCATGAAGTGCTACAGTCCGATGTCGTTCCCTTCTTTCAAGGCATCCCTGGAGCTAGGTTTCAGTAGGATAATGCACGCCTACATATTACAAAGACTGTTCTAGACTTCTGTTCAGCCCAACGCATGCAACTTTTTCCTTGGCCTGCTTATTCATCGAATATGTCGCCTAATGAGCACGTGTGGGATTTGGATGGTCGGCGTCTCGCTCATGATCCGCGTCCTGCAGCATCAAAAGACGAACTTTTGCTGCGCATACAAGCAATATAGAATTCTCTTCCACAAGCAGGCATTCAAAATCTGTTTGACTCCATGCCACGTCGTATCGCAGCGCTTATTGCAGCGCCTATGGCTACACCAAATACTGATTTCGGACACTTAATATTGTAAAATTTCGTCATTTATTTGTACTAATACAAGTCCCTTGTGCGTTAAACTTCATTTAATTCTGATGATTCCTTCATGGTGTTGCATTTTTTACAAACAGCAGTATATGTAACTTATTCCCCATACCTTCTATTATTTATTGTAAAAAGAGAGTTTCTCCTTAAATGCTTAAAGGCTGGGTTGAGTTTAAAAGAAAGTATTTTGTACCCTCTCTAAAAGGAGAAAAACTTTTTCAAAAAAGAAAGGAAACCTTGAAAAGTACTGATAAAAAATGCATATTTTTTTTATATCTGGTGTGTTAAGGAATATTTAAATAATACTTAAACCTAATTATTTAAGACACATAAATATAAAAAAGCATAGATAATAAAATAACCGTTAGATATTATTATATCACAATTTTTATAGGAATAATCAAATAATTTTTAATGTAGTCAAAAGTTGTTATGGGTAATTTTTGGCAGTTTTTATGCGTCATTAGGACAGGGTTATATAATACATGCATATAAACCTTTCAATCAAAGGAGTATTATTCGATATATATCCCCATGTCTGTGTTTTTGAATTCTTCCTAAAAAATTAGTAAAATTAAAATTATATTTAAAACTTTTTAAAAATATTAATGATTCTGTAATATTATTTCGTTACTTTAATGAATCGTTTAAGTTATTATTAAGTTTTCACTCATACTAACATACTGTATTAATCAACCAATTACTGTAATGCATTTATAAATAATTTAGTTTTATGCATAAATAAATCATTTAGCTTTATCTTATAGATCAATATGAATCTTATGATCAATAGATCAATATTATCAAATGAATCAATTGTATTGTATTTATAAATCATGTAACTGTATTGCACTTATAAATTATTTAATTTTATCACGTTTAATATAATTTAAGTTAATTTAGAATAAAATAATTATTTTTATATAAACGAAAACTTTTCTCGTATTTCTTACAGGGCACTAGAGCAAATTGGAATAAAGTTTTCTTCGTTACTGCAGGGATCTATTTTATTACGTCAACTGTCTTTAACTTACTCGCTTCAGCTGAACTACAAGACTGGAATATAGAAAAAGTTACGGAAAAAAAGCCTAAAACTGCTGAGTCAAAAAGTTAACACCTTGTATTTAAATTTTTTATTTATCGTATTTTGGTACATTTTTCGATGTGAGCTTCAAACTTAATTTATAATATCATCCAGTTCTAACTAGAGTAACTAAGTCTAAATTTTGGTTAGTTATTTTTCATTTTGTCTTAAAAAAAAGTCATAATCTATGTAAAAATAATAGAAAATAAAATGGAGTAAATTGCATGCGTGTATTGTTATTAATGTAAATAGTATTAATACAATATACATGAATACGTGCGAGTGCACGTAATCTTGATTGGGGAATATATCCACTTCATCTAAAAAGTCAAAATTTATATTAACACATAAAAGCAAACACACCTCAATCCACCTTTTCGCATAACAACTACTACTTCAACTCTGTCACTAACCAGAAGTCCGGGAATTTCCCTTTCTCTATATAATTCTGTGCTCTGACTTCGCCTTCATGCTCTGCCGTTGTCTTTTGTATAATAGTGTGTGCTTTCTACTCGTCGCTTAGAATACACAAAGATTATTTTAATCAGTATAATGTACTAAACAAGATATCAATCATTGGCATGGCCAAGTAATTTTAGCGCGTTTTTCACATGTTGTATTTTATAATAATGGAACTAATGAACTCCAAAATGCAGGTAGATTTTTTTTAAAAAAATTTTTTGCAAACAATAAATTTACTAGGTAAAATTTGAGAAAATTTTGTTATAAACTAGCGAAATTCAGGAAAATTTGTAGGAAAATTCGGGTAACTATGGGAAAATTTAAATATGATTCGGCTCATCTAGGGCACAAATGCGACCCAATGCCGAAAACCCGAGGTCAATTGGTTGCTTATTGGCTGTGAAAAAGGTACGACAAAATATGGAACGAAGACGAAGATGAAATTTGCGTCCTAATAGCGCTTTTGTTCCACTACGTGAAAAAAGCGCTAAAAACGATCAACAACTACCTTTCTGATATCAACAAGATCATTCACAAAAAAAGCAGTTCAGAAGCCACCCAATTCATGATACACACACACATATATATATGTCAAAGCAAAAGTATATAATTCAGTTATTTTGTAGAATAACTAGGTATTTCATGAAAATAAAACGAGACAAGTCAGTTAAAGTATATAGTAGATGAAAAATTTCATTCTTCACCTATTTATGAATTAATCGATCACAAATAGCTAAAATCTTACATAAAATACATTTTATCTTTATTGCGGATGATTAATTGATACATAATAAGGAAAAGCAAATGATATAATTTATTATTTCTCATTTTGTTTACATTAGGGAAACAGCAATGGGGAGGGGGGGGGAGGAAATTTTGCAAAAATAGATTATATTTAAACATTTTCAACAAAAATACATGCTGGGAAAAAAATGTGATTGCACATGAAAACATTGTGTAAACTTTTTCAAACAATATTGCAAGATAATCTTAATTTAACTTTTATGAAATACCTTTATTTTACTTTTCACTATTTAATACGGCAAAGATTGCAGTGATGACATTTTGAATTGGGGTTCAAAATTGACTAAAAGCAGCTAGAACCAGTTCAAAGAACTGTCGAGTGTTCCGTATTTTATACTTTAACGATCAAGAAATCGTTATTCAACAAAACTGAAAAGAATTGAAATTGCAAGTTCACCCGACAATAGATTTTAGAAAGGAAAATGTAAAAATAATAGAGTTAAATATAAAATATGTCCTATATTATAAACATTGCTGACTTTTATCGTCACTCTGATAATTTGAGTTGAGGACTAGTGAGAGAATAGAATATTAACGCGCACGATTAGCAACACGAGGCTTTTGGCGGTCCGGTAATTTTGAGCATGGCGGACGACACCTGAGCTGGCACCCCCTCTCCTAACTACCACACCAACGGGAGGACGTTTGAGCTCTCGACAGATTTAACGTGCATCGTTCCCTGCAGCAGGTCTTTAGTGGTACTAGGATCGAACTCACGACACGCTAGCCATGATCCGATGCCTAGACCACTCGGCCACCGCGGCCGCGAGGACTAGTGAGAAACTTCGAATTATCAAGACGAAGGAAAAATTTCTTTCTTCACCTCTCGAACAGAACTCTTTCACGCCCCTTCAAATCACTTCCGTTCCTCATTGGAAATAAAATAGTTTCGCATTTGGTTCTCTCTGACACTGTCCCCAACACCTTTGGTTATTCAAGGCAGGGTTCAGTCCACCCCATGCCCTTTTTGGTGGCTCATGCTATAAGTCACACAATTGAGTCATAAATCGTCATGTCACTCCTACTCAAAATACACAATGTTTTAGTTTATTAATCAAAATTATTTCAATGATCCGTACCTTAGAGAAATTCATAAAAAAAAATTAGTCGATAGTTGCATTTTAATTTAATTTTTAATACTCTTTTCTCTAAGTAGGAAATAAATTTACAAACAAAAGACAATTTAAAAAAAATACAAACCTAATTTAAAATAAGTTATATGCGTCGGTCTATTCTCGGGAAAGAAACTAAATAAGCTGAATATCTCCTTACATTAAAAGTTGGATGAAATCTAAAAATAGAGAGCTATTCATAATTCTTTCTAAGATTTCAGAGCTCTGTAGTAAAAAAAAATTAAGTAAAATACAGCAAAAAAATAATAATAATAATACTAGAGAAACATTTTATTTACATATTTTACAAGTGTTCCATATGTGAATCTTTGGTCACACATCGTACATCAATGTCATAGTCCTGTTCTCTCTTGCTTCACTCTAGTTAAACACGATCTATCAACGTTATTGATAGCACATGGTATCCTTTTGTTTTTATTCGTGTTGTTCGAAAAAATTTGTTTTTTTTTTTACAAAAGACCCAAATTTCCGTACCTCCTGTTCTGCGTGATGTATCAAACCTGTATGGAAAGATAACGCGTGCTGTCTTTGGTACGTTGGAAGTACCAAGTTGACTAAAATGAGGCAAAAACTGGACTTTCGCATTGTTGTACGCCGTGTGACCAAGGGTTCATATATAGAACTGTAGTAAAGTATGTAAATAAAACGTTTCTCTATTCCTTGGAATGTTCTTTTTTGCTGCATTCGTCTTTGTTTTCTTACTACAGTACTCTGAAACCTTAGAGAGAATTATGAATAACCCTGTATTGTGCACACACTAAAACTGTGTTAAAATGTCAATTTCCTTTACTGCTTTTGCTAAGAAGTCTCTCCAGAAAGAACTTCAAAACAGAATAATAATCAATAGTGTAGTGCTGCCATCTTTTGAGCTCTTAGGCAAACAATAGTAATTCATTTAATTATTCAACGTAAGATACCAACTTATTACATGTAAGTGTTGCAATTCTATTCATAAAGTTTAAAGAGTCAGTAACATAAAATATAATAAGTCTAAGGTAAATCGGGGAAGTTCCCACATTTAAGGGTTTTTCGATTAGTACCTTGACAATTGAAATGACAAGTCTATGAAAAAAATACACTTAATTTTTCCATATTTAATTGGTTATATTTACAAGCTGTCTTTTTAGTATGAAAATAAGTAAGAAATTTAATGTTATAGAACAGAGATGGGCAGACTTTTCCTGGGTACGGGCTACTTCTAACTTATTTAAGGTGTGCGGTCCACCCAGTATCAGTGACGCACACAGGGGGGGGGGGTCCACGGCCCCTCCAAAGCCCATAATATTTTTTCGATCGATTATAATCCCATGTATACAGT
The DNA here is from genome assembly GCA_019973975.1 of Trichonephila clavata. Lineage (NCBI taxonomy): Eukaryota > Metazoa > Arthropoda > Arachnida > Araneae > Nephilidae > Trichonephila > Trichonephila clavata. Next base: position 500,989 of record BMAO01037019.1, read on the forward strand.
ACGTAAAATTTAATTAAGTGTTTGTTATTAATAATATTTGTATTAACCCGCGGTCACTCGCGCCTGTTTTTGCTACCGTCGTTACTCGAGGGGTGTAGAGTATTTTAAACTTACCCAAACGTACCCAAACTTTTAACGCGTGTATTAAAGGATGGAAAATTAAGTCAATTATGATACATATTTATAAAGTACAAGATGCTTTTTGCATTATGCAAATAAAATTATTAAATTTATTGCACACAAATAAGACTAATATTAATTTAAACTATACCTACAAAATTTTCATTTTAAAACATATAATTTTATATTTTTTTCATAAAACACAAGTAAAACGTTTTTTCCAGTAATAAACTTACTTTGTAATTAATGTTAAGAATAGAAGAAAGTAGAAAACAAATATTTTAATCATTTTCCAAACATTCAGAGCAGACTGTATTCATATGGTTGAAGCACATATATTTTTCTTATATTGAAGGCAAAATGAATTGGGTTTTACATCTTTTACCCGTGAACAAACAGTGCAGAGCCTCTTTTTTGGTGAATTAATGCTCTTTTTACTATCTTCTGTGTCAGTAAAGCCTCTTTTGAGTTTTTGTCAATTATTTGTTTCCGTCAATTTATTTGTTGTATCTTACTGAAAGTTTCTTCCAATTTTTGTGCCGTCTCTATGAGATGAACAGATTGTTTAATATGGTGCTCTTCTGTATTACACTGTCTTCGAAATCACTCAGTTCATCCTCAGAATCTGTTGATACAGTATCTATTAGATGACCGAGTCACTGTTGCTCCCTTTCCCATGAATTTTTGCCGTAATTTCTGAAAAGTATTTTAAAACATTTTAACAAAAAATAATATTTTACAATTATTTTTAAGTTTTATATTATTTTGATACTATATTTATTGAAATTTTAAATAAAATATACATGCATATTAATATATTAGAAAAGAAAATATTAACGGAAAGAGTGAAACACTTACCCTATTTTAGATGCTTCGAGTACGAAAGTATAACTCAATCACTCGCAGGGTGCTCTCAGCACACCAGGTAAACTTTTGAAGGTCATTACGTTTCAATCGTCCGAGCTAGAGTGATTGCATCAGGCCTTAAGGTTCAATGACCCAAACTGTGCAGCTACTGAAAAAATCGTGGCTCTGCGCATTCTTTGTGGAGTTCTAGGAAGCGTTTCTTGTTGCTGGGGTATACACAGCACCCCGTGCGAGTGATCGCGGGTTAATTAATGCTAATTATTTATTCAACAATTTATTTCTTACTGTTCTTTGTTCCCGACAAACTACGAAATAAATATATATGTGTGTGTGTTTGGCAGTGTATTGGGGTAGGGTATGAGAATGGTAGACATCCGACCCTGGACCACCGCGCCTCGCCCCCTTTGAAAAATTCATGAGTGCACCCATTGCCCAGAGTCGTAGGTCTATCAAGGTAAGGAAAAAAGTCAACAATATTTATTATAACCTAATAATAAATACGGAATATGTACTTACCTACGTAAATAAAAGGAAAAACTCGCTTTTTTGAAACTGCGTTTAAAGGAAAACGCAAAATAAAAACATAATATTAATAGCCACAAACATAATAATATCTAATGATGTTATTTATTATCAAACCATTCAAAATAAATTAAAAAATAAAACATTTTTCTCTAAAGTTAGTTCTCGTAATTATAGTCAGTAGAAGACTTAGTCTGCGTACTGTGAGCCAATCTTGAATATTTCCGTATACAATTACTAACGGCTAATCTTCAGGCGATCACTACAAATTGTCTTGGCAATCCACCGGTCGATCGCGATCGACGTAATGCCCACCCCGGTTATAGAAACTCATTTATTGTGGCATGTTCCCCCACATATGGGGGATGACGCCACCTATCATGAAATAAGATGCAACAACACCACAATAAATTAAAAAAATAAAGCCAACATTACAAATTAAGTATGAAGTAACAATAGCTGTAGAAAAACAAAACATTTAAATTCTTTCATAATTAGCTTGCTAAAAATAATAACAGTACAATTTCGAATGATAGCCTACACAACATTTCACTCAGTACAAATGATTGTCATTGCAATCTTCATGCTACCATTTGTTGCATTCAATGCACTGAATCCAGTCACACTTGGGACCTTTTTTTAGCATAAAAGTACCCTTTATACACAGTCCAAAAATCGTCATTATAATCCTCATCAGAACTGTCACCACTAGTATCTAGAGGACTTTCTTCGCTTTAAGATGACAGACTGACACGTCTCTTTCTTCTGTTTCTTCGAAGGTTGCTTGTTATTTATTTTGATCTTACCCCATTTTCTAGCTTTCTTCGGGCCCTTTCCCGCATAGTTGCTTTCCTCTCTGATTCGGTTAAGACTTCTGTTTTTACGCCCGGCTGGTTTGCGTTTTCTGACCAGACCAGGCTGTGCTCCCGTGTTCTGCCTGGTGGAGGCAATCGATGGTGATAGAACACTTATGATTAATTGGATTTAAGCATAATTAATTATAATTATTATTAATTGCATTCATATTTATACTACAAACAACAATACAGTGTTACAAAATTTTAAAAAAAACTAATTTTAAAGTTCATTTCATTTATTTCTGAATCAGTGGCGTCTTCCCCCAGTATAGAGGGAAAATGCCACACACGCTTATTTCCTTATTTTCTACAGTGTTATGGCCGCCTCTGCATGCATCGTACGCGTAACATAATGCGTAACTCACTTATATTGCCAATATATTGTTTAAAATAACAAGTACGAGCTTATGAACTTGATATACCAGAAACGGAATATTATAAAAGTTGTACGCACCACTTGAAATGCTCACGATATCCCAAAATAACACCGATTAAAGACGATTAGTTCAGATAAATTCACAAGCCACACTTAATGACGGACAAGACTCTTCACACGAATGGTCCAGTATTGATATCTATTGACGGATAAAAGTACTATTAACAAACTGGCATCTTCCCCCAACTGGCGTTTCTCCTCGAATTACCTTGTTTAAGGATTTGCACAAGTTTAATGAAAAGCATGTGTGGAGAGTACCGGTTAATTAGAGTACTTAATAAATAAAATTTATCTGCATCGTTCCCTGGTACGAAAAAGGGAAGTACCGGCAGCTCCTGATAGGGTTCGAGATGTTTTTGGAGTCAAGTTTGCTCTTAAAACTCTGGTGAGAACTGGGCTGTCCTATTTAAGGAGTTAGAATTTGTGATGTTAATTCGTCACCAAGCTCGAAATTAGGTTTATCCCCAAAGTATTAACGGCTTGAAAATTCCTGAATGTTTATTAGTCCTTGCCACAGTTTCTCAGGGAAGAAAGGGCTTCCAAGAAATGCGAACGCAAGGCTTCGCATGATAGGAATATTTTCTCCTAAATAAATATAAAGAAAAAATTAATCTGTAAGGAAACTTCCCCTGGCAACTCGAAAAGATAAATCATCTTGATGATAAAACATAAAATGCCTCCTATGGGGTCGATTCACGACTACTCGGCGCCAAGTCAGAATCACGTGACGAGTATACAAACATTTCCCCGGCCTTTGCTTTAGTGTGTGACATTCCTATACTTGTGTGAACTGTTTATATCTTCTTTTTATGAAGTTTATTTCTGAAACTTTATTTATTTTTATTATGGTTTTGCATTTTCCTTGTTTCATGATTAGGTAGGAATTAATTTTCGTAATTTTTTTAGTATAATTTTTGTTTTAGTTTAGTATATGTCCTTTGATGTTAGTGTGCGAAGCCGGCGATTACTTGCAGTGTTTGTTTACATATATTTAATAGTCCTAGGTTATATTTTAGTATACTTATATTTAGTCCTTAGTATTTTTTTGGTAGATTATGTTTATTTACACACAATAATGATTTGCAGTGTAAAATGGACACTACAGAATTTGGAAAAACTTCTCATAGGTTTCAAATTACTTATTCATAGATAGTGTATCCACTCCATATAAATTCATAAAATAGTTCAATATCTAAGAAACGTGTGTAGATATGAAATAGTCCCATTTTAAAATATTAATGTTTATACCTTTCATATTGTCTGATTCTCTTACTACTTACCAGCTACAAATGTTTCATTTTTTTAGAAATTCTGCCTCTATAATTTTTATTATAGAAGACCATGGAACATTTAGAAACCTGAAATGCATGTAAACATAATTTTGGAAATGAATTGATAATAGGACATGGATATTTTTGTTTATTTAAAAAATTTATATCTATTTCTAATGTTTAAAAAGAGGTTTATATTTTTAAGAGCAGAGCGTATAAAATAATATTTGGTTAATATGAAAGTTTTTGATTGAGAATTAGGAATTTTGTGATGGAAATGAAAATGCTTTTAACATCATTTAAAGGTTTTGGGTATCTGAAATAATCTAGTAATAAACATTTGATATATTTTATAGTCTGACTTCCTTTGTAATTATTACCCTTCAAAAGGTTATAATTTTTTTGGAAATACCTGTCTTTAACATTCAGAAAGAAATGAATTGGACTTTTTTTTAAATAAATTAAGAAACATGTTTAAAGAAATAGGCTTTTTAATAAAATTGTTTTATAGTAGAACAAGTTAAATTGTTTTCATGAAAATTTCTCGTATACAGAAGCAGAAAATTCTTATTGGACAAAGTTTTATTTAATAATCATACTCATTTTAATATGCATCATTTATTGACACTTAATTTTAACATTACATAAACAAACCATTTCATGATCTGCTGTATAAATCAGACTCTGTAACACTATACTATAAGGATAAATAGAGAACAAATCGAGCCAATGTTCAAATTGCATAATATCGTATACAATTATTAAACCTCAATTTTAATATGTTATTGATAACATCTAAAAAAAATTCTCTGGAAATCTCTTATAAATAAATGGCTTTTTCAATTTATTTACAACAAAAGAGTATTAAATGTCCTCAACTCAAACAAATAAAATGATACAGTAAAAAAAAATTAAGAAAATCATCTCCTAAACTACAGATTTAATAGTTTAAAAAAGGTCAAATTGCGCAGAATTTCTAAAATTTTCTCTCGCTTTATGTATCTTATTAGGTTTATGAGAAAAAAAACTTACATTTTTAAACACCGCCACAGGTAATTAATAATAAACAAAAAAATTTTAAAGTATTTTTTTAAAGGTTTTGGTGAATTTTTTTTCTTCTAATTTGAACACTATCAAAATTAGTTTTATCAAATTAATGCTTTTTTTCTTTTTCATATACATTTACAAAAGTAAGATCTGAAAAGGTCTTTTCTTGTTTACAAAGAAATTAATGGCAAAAACTAGTTTTTGATACATTACTGATGACAAATTAATTCCCAAAGAAATAACAAGAGTTTCAATTGAGCTGAAACTTCTGCACTGCATAAAAGTTTTGAGATCTAGATATATTTTAAGTTCTCATTATTCCATATTAGATTGCTTCAGAGCAATCAGCTCATAAAGTAAATAATGAAATTATTCTTTTCTCTTAATTCAAGTAACTGATATTCTACAGCTTCACAAAAAATGTGTACATAGTAAAAATACCCACAAAAAAAGAAATTTCATAAAAGGTATCTTAAAATTTGTTGACAAAATATTAAAATTTACTTCAAAATTTCTCTAAGAAATTCTAAATCAGTACTCGTACCATTCCAAAACTTGGAACATATGTATTAAACTGCTGACTAATTTCGCCAAGCAAAAAGACATCCAAACTTTTAAAACTAAATTATACCACTATTATTATTACTGTGTTCAAACATGATCAGGAATAGTTTCCACTCTTGGCTGTACATCGCAGCGTTTGGTGTTTTTTTTTTATTTGAAGAAATTGGTCGATATTATATAATGCTATACAAGTGCCCCAAATTTGTCCTTTCAACATACGCCACACGAAAATATCAGTGATTTTGGACGATTAACCCCTTAACAATAATTTTGAAAAAAATTCTCTGAAATTACATTCTTTTACTAAATTTTTCATGAATATAGATTATTGCAAACAACAATTTGTCAAGTTATACATTTAAGGGTAAATAAAGAGTTGAAAAAGGTTATATTAAAATTCTGAATATTGCCACTGCTTTTAGAAAGTAAACATTCTACGGAATCAAATGTGTATATGTAAAGTCATACTTGGTTTCGTGATCCTAATTACCGATAAATATCATAGAACTAATCTAAGTACACTTCCTGTGGCAATATTGTAACTAACTCAATGGAACAAATTTATTCAGGACTTCAATTTATAAGCAGGATAATATCAATATACATGAGCCTTTTAGACTTTAATACTTATGTAAAAATTAAAATCCAGAAGATATATATATATTCTTATGCTTAATAAATTTCAGCTGGGGTGGCATAGATTTCTTTAACACATAATGTTAATATTTCAATAACAAGTGTATAGTCTTTATATGTGAAATTAATCATTAAAATTATTGAATTTTACCCGCATATTTGTTATCCATAGTAAAAAAAATTGTACATCTGTGTGACAAATTTATACCAATCAAATTCTGAAAAACAGATATTGTGTTAAGAAATCCTCATACCACATAATAAATATATACCACGCAAATATTTTATATAATTTAATTTTTTTTTGTAAAAGAATTATGGATTCAAAAATGACTTTTTAATTTGACCATGTAGGATATAGAACAGGACTTTTATATTCAATATATGCACACAAATTTATATTCTATAATACACATATTCTAATTAAAAAAATTTTAATGCCTTAGTTCTTTACCACATTTAGAATTTAATTCTCAATAAATTATATCGTTTTACAAAAATTGTAGTGCGCATAAAGACTTTCAAAAAGGTTTTCCATAATTTTTTTACATAAAATTTTACAAAAGGTAATTTTCATTTCTAATGTTTGAAAGTGGTATTTGGTTCTCATCAAGTATAAACATTAGTGAACCTGTAGTAAATTAAGATATTTTTCCATTTCTGTAGTGAATGCTTTGCGAAATTTTTTTCCCCAAGAGAATGTAAAATCATATAGTAAGATACATTACACATATAGTACTTGTTTTTATATGACATGTATGGTTACATACCAGATTTTTGTATTCTTATTTTAGATAATTAAATACAGAAATATCTCTATTAACTACTCTAAAGATGTGTAAAATTTAAGGAAACTAAATACATTTTATCTTTTTATGTATGTTCTCAGTATAATTTAATTTAAAATAAACAAAAATTTACTTGGAAGCATTTACATTTCTGAAGACATCTGTCCAAAATTCTTTTAGAAGTTTCTTTTGTGAACACAAAAATTGTAGGAATCTCTGTTTTAGCTGGCGACTATTTCTAAATGGTTGGTATTTAAAACAAGCATATTCAAAGTGGTCAGAATAAAATAACTTGCGAGGAGATGGTTTAAAATCTTTATGCTTCATCATTCCGAATCATGTTTAGAAAACACTTGCATTTATACTGGGATATTATAAAAAAAGATTTTTTTCCTTCAATCATATTATCTTTTAGAGTGATCGAGCAACCATATACAGTTAAATACGAAATTTTAGTGGGTGTAATGTAGAAGCAAAATACTTGTAGCAATAATAAACAAAGTGTTAGGTCTGAGTTAAGCGGGAAACAAATGTAAACATAGACACATGCTATCTTCATCACGTGATCGTGACGTCACATGAATTGAGCCCATTATATCTTGCAAGAAATCCACTCTGATTAAGTAGGGCATAGTATCAAAATCAAATGTATGTTATATAAAAGTTAGTATGAGATGAATTCTCGGAGTCTTTGTGTAGGTTATATTGTAAGGCAGAGGTTCTAAAACTGTGGTCCGCGGACCCCCTGGGGTCCCTATAAGCTTTTTAGAGGGTCAGAAAAGGTCTCTCACTTAATGTTAAGATTTCCCTCTTTTACAGACTCTGAAGGGTCCCGTGGAAAAATTGAAAGGTGTGCCATCTTAGTCTAGATCACTAAATTGCAGACAATGAAACAAGTCTTCTAGAACACGTGTTTCGATCAAAAATATTCAGTTCTTTAACTGTTTGCAACTACATAGCCCTTATTACAACATAATCTTTTCAAAAAGTATTAAAAACACATGTGCAAAGATAAGTAGCAGATGCAGTCTTAGAATTATTGAGGAACCTTTAAATCACTCAACCATGTGTTAGGAGTCAGGGAGGGATGTTCAAAATCTTGGGGGTCCGCGATGTCAGGATGATGCATAAAGGGGGGGGGGACGAAGCGATCTAAAGTTTGAGAACTGCTATTATGAGGCTTAAAGAGTTTTCTTTATTTTAGCTTATTTGTAACTTAATTTTATATAAATTATGAAATCAAACGTCACAAGTGATTAAAATTTATTTTAAAAAATGGTTCCGAAGTTAAATTTTTTTCCTTAGACCATCAAATATACTTGTCACTAAATAATAAAATAAACAAACATCCCTAAAATCTTATCAAATAATATGAAAATAGAGATTCCCTGAATTTTGAAAACGAAGACAAAATGAGTAACAAAAAGCCAAAGCAAAGTAATAATGCAATAATAATACAGTAATATATTCATTGAAAAAAGCAGTAAATCAAATTTCCTTCTTTTATACTGCTGGCGAATGTTTTGAAATTTTATAAATGTGTTGAAATTGAAATCTGACTAATAAAAATTGAAAAAGATACATTAGCATTTTAATTTATTCCGTTTAACTCCATCTCGGAAATAAAATTAATCAATATATATTGAAAGAAATCAATTTGAAAGCTAATTTCGCACATGCTGATTAAAAACTCTGAATTTTCCAAAACTAAATTTTTTAAGCGGACTCAAACAATGAAACAATAATGGTAAACGCTTCGAAAAATATTTCCCAATGTATTATATTCTGATGTAATCTTCTATACTTTTCTCTTTCTCTCGCTTACACACACGATACATATATATTTATAAGCATCAAAAGTTCTAATCTAGATACATGTGCATTACTGCTGACCTGTAGGGAACTTATTTTAGTTCAGGTGAAATTAATGCAGTGAAATCTGAACTGTATTTAGGTTTCGAAATCGTATCTAAATTCCCGCGTTTCAGATGTTGAGTTTCAAAGCCCTTTCAATGATGCAGATGTAAAAAATAGGATACCAATCCAATTATCGATTTCGACATTTAATTTCGGATCAAAATTACGAAGAGTGTTGGCTACCAATCGCGTCTTAAGGTTTCTTGAATCCCTGATCACCTATGCAAAATAGGCCTCACCAACGACTCATTAAGGTGGAAAGTATGTAGCACACGTTGTCAAATAGTCACACAAACAGTATCATGTACTAAATAAAAGCGCGTGACTCACAATCTAACAAACTGACTAAATAAGTATGGATGGTACATGGAGGCAGGTCCAGGCAGAGACACAGATGGTGGGCATGACATAATACATTTATGTCGCTGTAGCCAGTTCGCGTACAGTTTTCCAGAGAATATGTTCGGGAGTAACGTTTTACTATTAAATTATTCCGATCGTGATCTTATTGAGGTCAGTACGAGACAAGCCCCATCTCCTCCAAGCCAAAGCCTTGGGCCCGGTTGCAGTTGGCCATTGCATTAAAACATCTCTGTCAGGTATGGTTAGTGTATCTATAAGTTGGAAAGAAATTCACTTCCAAAAATGTTTAATGAAAAATTAAGCATCAGGAAATCTTAAATAAATGTTTAACATTTAAAGACGAAGAGTGTGTTTTCAATAATGTCAACCACAAAAAAGGCACCAAATACCCCGTTTACATTGACGAAAATTACCGGCACTGATCCTTTCTAGGCCTGTTTACACGACGCGCCGGTATTATACCGGTTTGAAAAGCTTGTTTGACTTTTGCACCTGCTTTGGAGCAGGGTAAATGCGGAGAAAAGCGAGTTCATTTTCGAATTTTCCCTTGATGCATTGTGACAGAGATTCATTAATTCAAAAATGGCTGCTGTTATTGATTGCACCCGTTGGTCCACTGAAGAAATAAGAGCTTTAATTAACACATCTAAGTAAATCAAGAAAAACAACAAAAAATTTGATGGAACCCTCCGAAATTCGAAGTATAAAAAAAATGGTGCGTGGAATGCCACACGATAGAAGTGAAACTTCTCTAGCGACGTTGTTCGTAAGTGCAGAAATACATCTAAATTTATTAAACTGCTGGGGAACTTATTAAATTCAAATAAAATTCAAAATTCATCGGCAACCGTAAGCGAATCGAAAACTCTCAATCGCATAATTTTCATTGCCATATAAAGCAAATGCTGTGGAGTCACTCCACGACGATCAACACGTCTTAATTCACTCGTGGCCATCATGAATGGTGTAACTCTAACTCCTTCCCTGAAGTTTCTAAAATGACCCAAGTAAATTGCTGGGAGAGAGAGCTCCTCAGCATGTTCATCAAATAGCAAGCTTCTTGGTACATTCGCTTCTCCAGGAGCAATACGAAAATATTTCTCTTCATTCCATAACAACGTTTGTTGCTGCGCTGATTTCATCCTGAAGAACTTGAGACGCACTCTGTCTGAAATTGAAGAAACTATCATCGATTGTAACATCATACATTCTGCACAGTGGAGTAGCTACTAAATATTGCAACAATGTTTTGATGTTTCTTTTAGTAACCAAACCCATCAGATAACTAGTTCTGTGAATTTTCCTCCGTTTGATGTGAACATTGACACAGTAATCATCATCAACATTCCGTGGCAATCGATTGACCATTGCATTGACGGATACTGGAACATTGATTATTTACCCTAATATTCCAAACTGACCATGTACATGTCTCAATCACCTAATTTGCATGAAATGTATTTGTGGAGAAATGAGTCTTTCTGATACCATATCCAAAGTAGAAAGATGTGCTGGAATATCTGGGTATACAAAACCATTACATTTTGATAAATTTGGTATACTTTTCCTACTTAAACTTTGTCGGCAATTGTAGCACGCTTTAACATCTTCTAAATTAATTCCCGGTAAAATACTTCGTAAAATATTTTTATGCTCAGCAACAGGCCGTTCTCAAATCATCTCTAAACCATAATCTATCACAAATCGAACACCCGTGACCGAAAGGATTATCAACGAATCGCTTTTGGAAATCTTTGTGGGCATTTCTATGGGAATCATAGTCTTTGTAACGTAAGATAGAATTTATTATCGATTCACATGCATCAGTTCCAACACACACTAGACTTGTTGAGGGCTCTGTACTTGTTGACTGTACAGGGTGGTTCACTAAGTCCGTATTAATCTGTGCTGGCATTAGATGAGCCTCAATAGCATTCCCATCATCAGTCATTAAACTCGGCATTAAGAGAATATTTTGCAATGTTTATTTCCGTGCTCGATATTCTCTCATGTACTCTCATCGAGATTTGCAGTAGCGCTTGATGAATTTGCACTATTTTTCTGTTTTTTTATCACTTTTTCGACTGGGCTTTCTGCTAGTTTTTCTTTTCTTTTTCTGTTACAAAACTCTTTTCCTCTTTGTGCATTTGATTTAGGCATTCTGATTAGAATCAATAATAATTCAACGCAAATAAAAATTAAAAAACAAATTAGCTGCCGAAAACATCACCATGTGGCCAAGAATCTAAGGAAATATTTAAAAAGGCACGCTTTTTCTGCAATAGCTATTTTGTCTACACCGTAACATCAAACATTGCAACACATATAACCATTGACAGATGTTCCCTGGTCTGGTGAGAAAAGGGGAGGGGGGAGTCGATCAAAGGCGGGCAATCACCCAACTTTTTCACGGATATGACGCAAGTCACATGGTGTCCCCGCTCTCTTCTCCTCTCCATTGCGATGATTTGGGGGGATGGCTGGGGAAATCACTACTTCCGTTCGCTTTCTCCCTGTTACGCAAAACTGGACAAATTTTCCATTCACTCCGTGAGCAAAGAAGTTTTACTTCAAAAATTGTGAATAATTAAAAAAAATTGGATATTCTCGGACAGTTTCACAAATTTGTAACAAAATAAAGGTTTCGAAACGGGAACCTTTTTTTTTTTGTTGCTAATTTCACATAGGAGTGCTACGCGCCAAGTTGTAGTTTATGTTCGCCAAGATGGGCGATAATATTATAATATGGTTACCTTGATATTTCTATCGTATGGTTGCCATGGGGAAAACGTTGTTATAGTTAACTTTTATTGGTTTCTTTTTTTTCTGGAAATCATTGCATAGTCACGTGAATCTATCAACTAATCACCAGATTCTCATGTAAATGGGTAGAAAAAAAATCCTGGTAAAAAGCTGGCTTTTCTCTCCAAACACAATTCGCCGGCAATTTGTGGATTTGCATGTAAACAGAGCAAATTGCCTTGAGGAGGGGAAAAAAGTGATGATATATTGTAGCTTAGATGGCAATATTGTTTAAAATTTTTATAAGTGTATTTAATACACTTTTTAACTGAGTGTGTCAAAAAGGAAATTTCATATTCTATAGTCAACATCAAATAGAACATTTTATTATTATAAAGATTTTTGTTTGATAAATGTTTTTCTATCATATAGTTTTCTAGATATTTCGGAGATGCGACTTACACGCAAAAAACACGTGTGTTTCCATTTTATTCGCCATATATGTCTTCTGTATTCAGTATTTACAACGGAAAAATGAAGCAACTGATATGGGATTTTTTAAACTACCAATGCGTACAGCTATCTTTACTTTAAAACACGAGCACTGAATTCACCTTTTGACCCAATATATCTATTAGACTTTATTCATGAACAAATAACTAACCTCGCCACGCTTTCGAGAAGAAAATTCACTCTCGTTTCACGTGTTAATTCTCAATTTCAATTTGTTTTTTTTTATTTCATAATTTTATGTGACCATTGCTTTTAATAGTTTCCATGCCTCGTATTTTTTTAATATAAACGCAAAGCCATAAAGTTTTTTGAATTATAAATTTTATTTTTTTGAAATCCCAAAATGGCAACATTGTTATTGTATTTTTATAACTTAAGAAACATCAATCATAACAATGATCTGACAAACACGGGAATCTTTAAGTAAGGCATAACTAATTATATTTTGATTTTGAAATCTACGTTTAAAAATTAAAAAAATACTCAATTAGTTACAATTTTGCAGAATGCAATAGAAATATGAAAATATGGTAAAATATTCAAACTACAAACCTGGCAATATTAAATCAGGTGAGCATACAAGCTTAAATTAAAAATTGTATCAATATCAGTTACTTGCTAATTCTTTTATTTTGATTTTAATAAAAAAACTTAGAAAAGAATCTAATTTTAAGAGAAAAGTACACAGTGACTATTCATTTTTAATAATTTAAAGAAATATTAGCAATTAAATTAAACAGTGTACATTTTTATTTGCGCTTTTAATATCTGATAGTTGATCCTATTTTAGCCAAAAGAGTGGTTTTTAACGCTTTTTGTCGCCACGCTGAGTGAGAAGTTTGAAAACAAAAGATCGTGTTATTATATTAGTAAACTGTAGACAAGTGCAATTGGTAATTATCGTTCGTAATTATCAGTTTACTTTCGCAACCTTATGAACTTAACTCAGCCATTTGCATCTTTCCACACTTTGTTGTTAACTGAAAACTACGTTTGCGTGCAGCTCGCTGTTTGGAATGAATTCAAAGCTTAGAATGTTATTAATTTATTTTTTTTTTGCCCTTTTTAGAAACTAAATTTTACATAAATTTGTTCACGAATAAATAAATTGTTCCATTTTTAATCCCTTTGGACTTACGCTATATTTCTCTCAGTTTCCTCGATTTCGACATTGAAAAACGTGTCTTGAAGTCACTTTGGCCGGATTTGAAAAAATCTTTCGTCAGGGGATGAGCTATAACAGAATTTCACCAAGAAGGATTTTTAATCAATTCTTTTTTTATCACACTTATCAAAATTATCTTATTTGGAATCTCTAATTTTAGCTGCAAGGTCACCTAACAATATTTCACGTCCCTACAGAAACAGACAACTTTCAGTTTGGAATTTTGACGTTTGTGTCTATAAATATTTTAAATACATCCCCCCCCCCTAAAGTTTGTGGAAAAAGTTGTTGAAAGAACGAATTACAACTTATACTTTTGACTGAATCACTAACATTATGAAATATATTGTTCACTCACTGAATACTCCAGAAATGTTCCTGTAAAATGTCTGAATAAAATATAATTGATACTTATTGGTTGACAGGACTATGATGTGTCAAATATGGTAACACGTAGAAAACCCATTACTACATTTACATTGTTTGTCTTTATTATAAATAGATGGCGCAATTTTTAAATATCGAAGCTTACAACAGTTTTCGGTATTATAAATAGGGAGCGCTATATTTTCAAATATTGTCAGTTTTACTGCCGTACAGATAGAAGAAATGCCTTTAGAAAGATTTAGAGAGATTTTTATTGTTGATGATTTTTGGCTTAATAATAATCGGGGGGGGGGGAATTGTATATGTATATATATTCTTGGTAGATGAATGGTGACTGGTTGTACCAAATACACTCATGTCCATAAATTAAGGATAATTCAGAATCACACAGAAATTGAACTCTAAAATAAAAATTTCACCTGTAGAATTATCACACACATCTTGAAGAAGAATATGCAAATTACAGGAAACCACCAGATGGCGCGGATAGTACGTCACAATGACGAGAGTGTAAGAGAGGGGTATATAAGGAATGGTGGCAAAGAAGTAAAATTGTTCACAAGCGCTTTAAAAGCCTTTCAGTGCAATAACCGCATAGTTATGGCACAAAGGAAGCATTTGGATGATTTTTTACGTGGTAGAATTATCGGACGACTGGAATGTGGACGTACCCAGCTGGAAGTATCCGAGGAACTTGGAATCGCCCAGAGTGTCATCTCCAGGCTTTGGCAACGATTCCAAGATGATGGTAATGTGAGTAGTTGTTACAGCACAGGTCGCCCCGAGTTACAACGCCGAATGAGGACCGGTATTTGGCAGTTACTGCCAAAGAAACAGACGGAGCACAGCATCAGACCTATCTCGTCAGCTCTCTTCAGCTACCGGTACGACAGTTTCAAGGCAGACCGTGTACAGACGCTTAGGGCACATTGGTCTATATGCTCGTAGGCCTGTCAGATGTGTTCTCCTTACCGCAACTCACTGTCGCCTGCGATTAACCTGGAGTAGAGAGCATGCATTGTGGACACCGCAACAGTGGTCTTGTGTGATGTTTTCCGACGAGTCCAGGTTTAGTTTGCAGTCTGATTCTCGCCGGACTTTCATATGGAGAGCGCCAGGTACCCGTTACCACCAAGAGAACACCATTAAACGACACCGTTACGGTGGTGCAGGATGGCTCGTTTGGGGAGGAATTATTCTTGGTTCCAGAACTGACCTGCATGTTCAGAGTGTAACGATGACAGGCCACATCTATCGGGATGTCATTCTGGAACAACATGTACGTTTGTTTCGGGGTGCCATGGGTGCTGAATTTCTGTTTATGGATGACAACGCCCGTCCTCACCGTGCAAACATTGTAGACGAATGCCTTCAATCGGAGGATATCACCCGTATGGATTGGCCAGCATACTCACCGGACTTGAATCCAATAGAGCATGTGTGGGATATGCTTGGCCGACGAATTGCAGCCCGTCAACCCTCCCACCTGTCTACCGGAACTTCGGAGGGCATTGCTTGATGAGTGGTGTAATATTCCCCAAGATCAGATTGATAATTTGATACTCAGCATGCGTAGGCGTTGTAAGGCCTGTATTGCATCGTCCGGGAGACATACTCCGTATTAACCATCATACTAACCATGTTATATTGTTTTTTGTAAATAGGTTCTTTTTTGAAATTTGCTCCAGGGAGTAAAAATCGCAATTTTTAGTAATTATGTCAAGCATATAGCATCTTTTTTACTCTTTACCTTTTGTTTAATAAATATACTTTACAAATAAGTCAAATTTGTTTTGCTTCTGTCTCTTTCTTTGCCTGAACTTCATTAGCCTTAATTTATGGAAATGAGTGTATCTATGCCATGGTGACGCAAATGGGAGATATTGCGTCATGGAGGTGTTTGACCTCTGAATTGCCATTCAATGAAATCCCAACTGCGGTGCATCGGGTTAAGATCCAGCGAATGAAATCAACAGGGCATAAACTGGAATTTATTTTTATGCCCCTCAAACCACTCTTACACAATTTGAGCCTTGTGAGTTGGTGTGCTGATGGAAAATTCCATTTTCAATTGGGAAAATAGACTTAACATAAGGGTGAAACTGATCCTCAGTTATACTCAGATCAGTCTAAAACTTTCGTGGTCTGTTCTACTATAACTAAGAATCTCAGAGCTGCCTATGGGAATATCTCTCAAATCATACTATCTTTCCCACTAGCCTGTATATAATTTGGTGTACATGGGGACAGCAAATGTTTGCTTGGAAGACGGCGCACCTTGACATGAACAAATCAAAATTCATCCACCTCTCTTCCAGTTATCCTTTGTCCAATCTCATGTTCCTGGGCCCACTAAGAGGGAAGTTGACAATAATGCTTGGTCATCCGAGGTACAAAAGTGGGACCTTTGCTGTTCAATCCCATATTCAATAGTCTATGTTGAGCTGTGTGTTTCGAAACACATGTACTTGGATCTGTATTGTATTGGCTGTGCGCTGACCCACTATCTGGAGCCAATTTTGCTCTACTAAGCGGAACAGTCTCCGACATTCTTTTTCTTTGATTATCCGTGGACGTCTAACAGCTTGGCGTCTACTGCTGGTTTTCCCATCATTTATCCACTTTACCCAAATACTAAAAATGGGCAGATCGAGGGAAGCCTACCAGTTTTCAAGATACTTATTTCGAGTCTTTGGGCCATTCCAATCTGCCATCAGTCCAATTCGTTTAGATCAGCAGCGCTTCCCCTCATTCTCAAAAGTAAGAACAAGAATGATTCCATGCCTTTTCCAGCAGCAGTTACATGCCATTTTTTTCTAATCAGATGCTTCATTGTCATCTAGACGATGTCATTGAAAAATATGGTCGTGTTCATAATGTTTTGTTTCGACGGTGTTGTGGCGGTATCTAAGTAAGCCAGTAACAGCCTCCGGACAGGAGTGATCACTTTTGTCTAGTGGTATGTTACAGTCTTACTAACCCATAGGTCGCGGGTTCTAATCTTCCATATTGGTGACCTTGGCTTAAAAGAAAACCGCAAACCGTCTGATGTGTGGTGGCGCTATCTACAAGAAAGAAGAGCAAGCAAAGTCATCAAAACTCACTTGACGCAGCAAAGTCGTTCAACCTACTCGACGCAGCAAAGATAAATAATAAGACTCACTTGATGCAGCAAAAGTCCTCAAACTCACTTGATGCAGCAAAGTCGTCAGACTCACTTGACACAGCAAAGTCGTCAAAACTCACTTGACGCAGCAAAGTCGTTGGACCTACTCGACGCAGCAAAGAAAAGTCGTAAGACCCACTCGACGCAGCAAGCAAAAGTCGTCAAACTCACTTGACGCAATAGTAACAACTCCCACGCTCGCCATAACAACAAATATATCTCGTTCGTTCGCCAGTTCACCAACTCACTGGTGGGGCAATACTATGGCGGTATCTGAGTAAGCCAGACAGGAGTGATCAATTTTTTTCTAGTGGTTTGTTACGTGCTTACGAACCCATAGGTTGCGGGTTCTAGTCTTCCACAGTGTATATTCGTTTTTACCTCGATGCTTGTGAAGCAATTAACGGCCGAAAGAACTTTTGCTAATTCTGCACTTAAAGTGCCTTGATTAACTTCCAGTCTGTAAATCAGCATATTAAATAGAATCATAAGGATTTTTTATGTAATTGAAGCGGATGAAGAAGATGATTGCTTAGTATAAAAAAATGAATAATATTTTGTTATACTGAAGCTCGAGTTTTTTAAATAATAAATAACTTTTTTTATGTAGTTATAGACTAAACAATCGACAATGATAAATTGCTATTGTTTGGTCATTTCAACGAAAGCGAATGTTAATTGTTATCAAATTTCGGTTCATCGCTTTTCTAGAAATTCTTAATTTCCTTCAATTGTATGACTTAATATCATACATATTAAAGATGTATAGAAAAGAGAAATATGTGCATGTTTTCCATAAAATTTCCATCGTTGTAAGTAAATACTAAAAATGCATAGCAGGCACACTTTACGCTTCAATTGTTTAATCAGTGTGACTTAAGATAAGGCGTTTCAGTCATTACCTAGAACACTATAAGGAATTAGATAGATAACACATTACCTTATAATATAGAATAGGAAAATAATCATTATTTTTATATAATTCCAGCTGGAAAAAAATAAATTTATAATGAAAGAAGTATATTTTAAACGAAAGAGAAAGATTATAATTTCAGCGTGATCTAGTTATAAGATAATTTATAGCTAATATGTTTATAATAAAGCATATGCAACATTCATAATTTCAATGAGATCGCCAAATACAGTTTTATTTTTAGAGTCACAAACTTCCCTGGCCGACAATAATCACTTTGAATTAAGGCTGAGAGGTCTGATCCCTCAAAACCCGTCGTGGGGAATATTGAGGAGGGGATGGGGGGAGGCTAAATTAAAAAAAGAAACTTCAAGCTCCTTACCTTTCAAATGTTTGAGGGTAACATTAGTTCAAGTGCAACCTTTCTTCACCTGATTACACCTAAGCCTAGGATGCCCTATACCAGGGGTGGGTGAAATTTTCCAGGGTACGGGCTACTTTTAGCTTTTTAAGGTGTTGTGGTCCACCCAGTTGGGTAGGTGTGGCTATTCTGCATTAAAATTGTATGTTTTCTTTTCTAAACACTTGTTTTCGACATTGTACTCCGCTCTTAAAATATGACAAATCACTATTTTTACTACAAAAACACAAGTAGCACAAAATTGTCAAGTTGAATGCTTAAACACTGTGAGAGACTGATAGACCATGAAGCGTGGGCGTATATAGTGCAGCGAGCAAAGAACATGCGCGAACCGATGAATCTGAAACTGACGTATGTACTTCCAATCGTTCGCTTCCAATTTCCACACCATCGCGACATCAACTCGAGATCTCAATCCCAAGGAAGCGTGGGAGTGGGATGATGTCTTAATAGCCAATATCGCGCTATCGCGGGAACAACTGTTCATCAACATTCCCCACTTCAGTCGGTGAGCTGAAAAATTCATTTCTATGGCTGCTTTAGCAGTGATCTCTTTTTCTCCTTCAGCGGCAATGAAGCGTCATCATTCGCTTGCAATGAAGATACATGTTTCGTCTACACATTTATCGATTCATTTGCTTCGGTAAACGCAGTCGCATCTTTTGTGAAAAACCGATGCTCTATTCTAGCTGAGATCGGTGTTCCAAAAACATGTTTCTTTTAGCATGCACTTCTTAGGTCTTAGTGAAGGCCGTCATCCAAATATATCTTGGTGGTCCACCGGTCGATCACGATCGACTTAATGCCCATCCCTGTCCTAAACCAATGATACTTGTGTAACTTTAAAGTAATCTTAGTTCGTACCATACACACTCTAAAACCAAACTATGCCTCGTCCTTGAATTTCTTTGTAGTAGGTGTAATTAAAAACTAACTAGATTATATCCATGGAACAGAAAACCTGATTATGAATTTCTTGTAAAATAAATTTAAAAAAAAAAACAGAAATTATTGTCGTATTCAAATTTACCAAAAACACTTCTAAGGTTCAAGAAAGTTCTCAACATTTTATACAAATGTGAATATTACTTAATTATTGCTAAAAAAAAGGATTGCTTAATTATTGCTTTTTAAAGCATAAAAAAGTTATCCTCTTTCTAAGTTTCAATTGGTAAATATACAGCAAAGGCTCTAAAATATTATATTTACTTCATTGATGAACTAAAAACTAGTTGTTTCTGGTCCAATTTTCCTTGACTTTGTCTTCATCTGATTACATGAGGACTTCATCCTATTGCAGATAATATTCAATATCGCTTTCCTACTTTGAATAAATAGCCAGGTCTCGAAGTTCTTACTTTGTGCTAGAAATATTCTTACATTATCAGCTGATTAATAAATAAGATATTGTTGACTGATTTTATTCATACGCCATTTAAGCTGTAGGCATTAATTTAAAAGCTACAATAGTATATATAACAACAATATTTGCCTACCAATTTTGCAATAGTGCACGAAATAAATAATTTTACTCAAAATTATTTACATAAATAAAATAAACAATGAAACAATAAAGCTATAGTTCAGTTTTTTCAAATGTATATAAGTTTATATTGGAAAACCTGGTCGATTGATTCTTTGGTTATTAGTGTAGATTAAAAGCTAAACTGCAATTATTTAAACTTCTACTGGACTAGAATACTACCTTTGGTAGTGGACATCATAATTTTGAACCAAGGAAGAGTGATGAGGATGACACCTAAGTTGACATCTCACTCTTCCAAAATTCTACACCCCGCTAGCATGGGGATTTTGAACATCAACAGATTTAACATGCATCATCAACCCTACGGTTTTATCTTATATAGCCTCCTCTAGTGCCTTGCGTTGTTGGAAATTTAATACATACGTCTTTCATCGTCTCTATAATATAGATTTCAATCTATAAAACGCAGTATTAAAACTAATGTTAAATGGGATGGAAATATTTAAAAATACCAGACGCGTGATGCATAACATCACAGCATTACTTGGAGCTTCTTAGAAAATATCTGTTGTTTCTTTTCCATGATGGTGTAGCTCTCGGCTACAAGCACCATCTCCATAAAACCGATAATCCAGAAATAAAATAGGATTTCCTAAGACCTTGTCAAATGTAAAACTCAAACAATTCAGAATATTACAGGGGCAGGCCAAACCAGCCTCACACCTTTGACACTTTGGAAAGACTTTCCAGCCCTGTTAAAAAGTAAAAGATTTGATGTGGCCACTGAAAAAGCTCGATAGAGCAGTCTGTTGATCCATAGGAATATAAAGTTGGTGACACCACCGAGGCTTTTTCTTAAGATACAAAGGTTCAGCAAGGGGTATTCTTCAAAATACATTCAATTCTATTCTTTTAATAGAGGAGAGTTCAGCAAAGGTTAGACAAGTGTCACTCTGCGTGGTGTCAGCAGCGGCAGACTCAGCCAAACTATCGGCTATCTCGTTACTATTCAATCCACTGAGGTGGATGCGATCAACCACGTCGGTCCGTCGTACCCTCCTGCATCCAACGGTCACATATCTGCATTACAGTTGTTTGGTTTCGTCCAACACGACTACCGATTTCCCTGAAAGATAATCCACAATCGCGGTAGGCCACTATCCTTCCTCTGTCGAACTCGGATACTTGATCAAAAGCTGATCGCTGTTTTCTAAGAGACATAATTGATTGTTTTTTGAAAAAACCACAAGAAAAACACAATTGCCGATCTTGAAATCGTCGAAATCTCCAAGCCTTAAATAGCGCTTTGAGGTGGCGCCACAGGCGTGCGTGATGAGTGTCTGCGCTGAAATTCTAATAATTTGCATTGTAAATTTCATGTTATTTGCGTGCTTCCTTCAGGGTGTTGCATTTACGGTGGCCATCAGTGTATTTATTTATTTATATATTTATCTTGTTCAAATTTCCAATTGTTAATAAAATACTTTGTATTCATCCAATCAAGTTCAAATAAATTTTTTTAAACTTGTACTGGAGGACACTTGATCTTAGTAAAGTGTTTTAAATATTAATTCGCTTAATTAATTACCGGTTTTTGACGCCAACTTAGATTCGTCTCCATTGTTGTAACAATGTAACTGCTAAGACAATGACAAAAATTGGCGTACAAAACCAAATTTCACCCAAATTAGCCAAACCGGTTGTGCATTGTCACAACACAAAGCAGACAAATCATGCTCTTTTTTCAATTCCTATTAGTTCACTCTCCCTCCCTCTCTCTCTCTATCTCTCTATCTATCTATCTATATATATATATATATATATATATGTCTTGTTACAATTTTCAATCGTTAATAAAATACTTTCTGTGTTCATCCATTCAAAGTAGGAATTGACTTGAAAAAAAAATTATATTACTTGTTTATTTTTTATTGCCAAACCTAAGCTATCCAACAGATTAAACATAAAGAGAAATTTTCTTTTCAAATAATTTATACCGAAAAGAATGAAACAATCTATTAATTCTGAAGCATTGCTGTTTTCATAATATCAGTTTAATACATCTCATTTTGGTTAAAACTTCTCCGGATATTATAAATCACTTCAAATGCTCGAAATTTTTTTGTACATTTTAATGTGATTCATTCCAAAGAGGAAGGAGAATTCATTGAAATTCCTATATTTTCTATCAATAAATTATAAGTGCCTTGCGGTACAATGAACTGAAAACTGCAACTCTTAATTGTGCTGCAAATGTGAATAAAAAACTTAATTTTTTCACAACACGTCGGTCGAATGAGGTGAGAGGGTTCGAGTAAGAAACAGACATGATCTTATAATCACTACTTTTATTCAACTTTTAACACTTATGGGGGAATTCACTTTGATAACTTAACCGAAGAGCAATAACAATCATTAATTATGAGTATATTAAGTCGCACTTATCTTAATTATTTTCTTGTACGACTCTGCCTTCAACTTGCTATCTCGTTCAGCAGTAAAGTGGAGGTTTTCCACTGTCCCCCGTGAATCCTTCTTCTAGATTTAATATTAAGGTGTGCGGCCACCGGTCGCTAGACTTTCCACTTACGAGCACCTCTTAACCATTACATCGCCTATTTAACGACTGGCACTTAAATAGAAGTTTGCATTTGCATAAAACCAAGTTCTCTCTACGGAAAGCGGTTTTCAATCTAAAATCACAGTTAAAAAGAATATTTTTCCTAAGAGGATTATAGGAGCAGAATAGAACCCGTTTCAATTTTGCACTAATTTTGAATAGTTTTAAAGTGCAAATAGATATTTTTCAAGGGAAAAGTGTTTTTAATTTTGTAATAACTTTGGAGATAACTTATTTCTGCAAATATTTTATCCATCTGCAATAAAATTCGTAAATTAAATTTTTAATTATAATCTCTTGACTGAATTCAGAAGAACCAATTACAACCTAGCAAAATTTCAGTTGCAAAAGTAAGTTATAAAACAATAAGTAAACATATTCTTGATTTAATAGCGAGACTGTTGTATATTAAAGTGCTTTATTGTTTCGATTTTTGCTTAATCAGTCCATTTAATATACATTTTAACGCTTTATTCAGAGGCTCTATTGATATTAAAGTCATATTTCTAAATTACACTAAAATTTATGCGGGCGAAGGGGGATGCGACCGGGCACATATCCAACCCTATATATATACATTGGGGGATATCCAATGAACCTAACGGTGGACCAAACCTCATTGTGAAAGTTATTATGTATTTACACTAATTACTCAAATTGTAAAACTGCAATTTGCACGCATTATCTAATTATAATTTTCAACTAATCTCTTCTTTTGTAAACTTACTTCTTTTTTTGCATTATTTTTTCTTTTGAAGCTTCTCTTCAGTTAAATTTCACTTTTACGCCCCATTTTTATTAACTGTACTTTATAAATAAATAAATGTATTACAACTTACCAGAAAGCTTTTTTATAACTAAAAATAGATCAGTAAAAGGGAAGCTCGTGACAAAATTAAATGGATTCCGGAGAGCTTTTAATTTATTGTAATTCACGCAGAACATTTTTAGGCAAATAATTTTCTTCTTTGATTATAAATAATACAAAAATAAGCACGAACTTAGAAGAGTGACAATGAATTTTGTATGTGATGTACGTTTTTTATGTACAGGGTGGCCATAATTAAATTGCAAATGTTCAAGAGGTGCTGGAGGGAAAACTACCAGGAATATTCCAGTGAAATGTGGTATCTACACGTTTCAGAACATGTGCAAGTCAAATATGTAAAGAAAAGAAATCGCCATTTTCAGCCAATAGATGGCGCTGTGTCATGTTTCAATGCTTTTCGACGGCATATATGCAAATTCTAAGCCCATCGAACAGTATAAAAACGAGATCACATTGAGTAATGGTCAATCATGACTCTGAATAAGAAGGAACGTGCATTGATAGCGACGGTGGATCATGCAATCTTACTTTTTCAGCTTGTGGTTGCATCTGGTAATTCGCATATTGAGCACACCATGTGATAATTTCATTGAATAAATAATGGTTTAAGTGTTTTTCAAAGCGTCTTTATGGATTGTTTAATTTGTGATCTTAATTTACATTAATTTGTGATTGCATGATACTGTAAAAATTTACTTACTGAAGCGAATTGTATGGAATTTTGATGAACTGTAAGTAATGTTTTATATTGTTTATATGCATCTTAGAATGCCATTATGCTCTGTCTCTCGGTTTTGGAAGTTGTTTATACCACCGATGAGTGTTGAAATACGGTACAGCGCCATCTATCGTGTGAAAATGGCGATTTTTTTTCTTTGCATATTTGATTTGCGCATGTTCTGAAACGTGTATATACCAAATTTCACTGGAATATTCCAAGTGGTTTCGCTCCAGCACCCCTTGAACACTTGCAGTTTAATTATGGGCCCCCTGTGTATAATACGTTTAACGCGAAAACGCTTAAGACGAAATATTGGTTAACACGAAATATTACAATGTGGTCCCGACAAACTACTACGTATTTTCAAGCCTTTTTTTTCTCTTCACACGAAACAAAATTCGATTGATGTGAAAAGATTTCTCTTCTGAATATTTTGAAACTGAGCCAATACTTCATGGAATGTTTGAGAAGGTTTCTGTATCATTGGACTGTCCTACTGTATCATCGGAAGAATTCGTTACGGTAGAGAATCATAGTGTGTGCACAGACCCAATTATGACAGACAACGACATTTTGGAGTTTGGCCACAGCTCAAAAAATAGCACTGATGCAGATTCCAAAGACGAAAATTAAATGAATAATGGAACTCCTATTCCCACGTCATCCGAAAT